>OZ023174.1:23769560-23774560 GCA_963678695.2 Diplodus puntazzo
AGGCAGAGTTATACTTGTAACCCATCAAGGCTTTTTGAGTTCACTTCTTAAAGGAGGAAAATATCTTGACTGCATTATTAGATTTCCAATAAAAGTGATCTGCATTGGAGCAATTTCTTCCGCTTCGAGTGGCAAATGTTTCCTAATACACAAAGGACAGCTTGGAAAGCACTTAAAATCAAATCATCTTCAACTTAAAAGGTACACTCCGACCCTTTGACCCCATTCATTCTTTAATTTCCTTGTTAGATGTCTGATGCAGACGGCTGCTTTCACAATACATCCTCTGTGTTCACCGTGTTCCATTCACCACAACAATCCTGCATCTATTAGAGGAAACAGGCTCCGACCAAATCTAATTTACTATAAGCTACTTACAAATCCTTGAAAGGAATTCAGGCTACATTGCAGTTCACAATTTTCATGGGTGTTTGTTCAGCATTTTATTCCCCCTTTTGCTGCTTAAGTCCACAGCTACAGTTAGACCGCGCAGATAAACAATAAAGGCAAATTTAAGCTTCTCTGCCAAACTGTTGTGGTTTTAACACACAGTAAATCAATAAAGTGTACCAAAACACTTATGCTTGAACTTGGCAGATTTGCTAAAAAGATATATAAATAGCCTAATATACTGTATGCCTCACAGACAGGGGAAAAGGTATAGGATAAAATGAAGAAAGTAATTTTCAGGTCAGATATAATTACATTAAACACATGTGGGGAATTCATGAAATGAAAAAAAAGGTTTGCATAAGAAATAACTCTCCACCTGGCAAGCACTTTGACACATGCACAACATTATATATGGTTGCTTCAGGCTTGGGGAGGTTATTACAATTAAACTGACCTCAAGAAGTCTGAGTTGAAATAACTGCGACCAAAATTATTTTTATTGGCACCTTTAGGGGAGCACTTAAGGTTACATTTTAAAGTATTTTTAAAATGTTTTCAGCCAACTAGCTAAGCTCTTGGAATGGCAATGTCTGAAGTTAGATGGAACAACTGACCCACCAACAGTTACTATTGGATTAGTCTTGCAAAGCCTCTCTACAACACTGTGACAGCACTGAATCACGGTCTGGCTGCACCACTTCTCATTCTGGTATGGGGGGAAAAAATGCTCTGGCTTGTTTACATGTCTTAAAACCCATCACAGTTGTCTTGGGTGGCATTGGTCCGATGCAATGACTGTGCCCCTGCAAAATAGTGTCAGGGGAAACTTAGTTAACATGAGGTGAGCTGTGCAAACAGGTTAGTCTTAAAGGCAGAGTAACTTGCCAGTTTCGGCTGGTAGGTTGCCAGCTTGCTGTAGTTTCATGTAGCGATGGGGGGTTTCAAAACAGTACAGGCAGATAGTGGACAGAGGGGGGAAATGGGCGCCCTATTAATAACTTTACACCAACAGACCACATCTGGTTAGTTAGACTACCATTGGATGGATTGCCATTTAATTCTGTTCAGACATTTAGAGGATGCTGATGATACCTTTTTTTCCTCTTGATCCTACATTTGAATGTTTCATATTGTAGAATGATGAGGTGATATGTGAGTTTGATACTAAAGTGCCATTTTAACATTC
The DNA here is from genome assembly GCA_963678695.2 of Diplodus puntazzo. Taxonomy (NCBI): domain Eukaryota; kingdom Metazoa; phylum Chordata; class Actinopteri; order Spariformes; family Sparidae; genus Diplodus; species Diplodus puntazzo. The sequence goes on from OZ023174.1 coordinate 23,771,140, forward strand.
ATTACTTGATTTTAAAAAGTCTTTTTAAAAGTCCTATTCTTAGGGCTGGGCCTACGATCATGATTTGTGACATCACAAATAGTTTGGAAGTCAATACCGGTCCACTATTCAGCATACACAAGTGTGATGCGGAAACTTGAAGCCTCCAGTGTGCATACACTGAGAATAGACTTTACAGTGACGCAAGAGAAATCTTGTGTACAGCAGGAAAACTTAACAAATTAACAAAATCAGCGTATTCTTGATTCTGGAAATGTTGATGAAGCAGAGGGAGCAGATGCCTCTGTAGGGATTTAACAGGAAATCTTTGATTGCGTATAAAAGCAAGTAAACGGAAGAGAATTTTCTTTTTTAATGAATTGGTCTTGCTACTTGTCTGTAGGTGATCCAAGTAGGATTTAAGTGTCCACATCAGTGTAGTCCCTCACTCATGCTGAAAATCCTACTTGTGGTGCCACCTGGTGGGTGCAGCACAATGCACTGTAATGTACAGTGGGCCACCTCTTTGAAAACATAAAAATATAATGACTCAATAAATAGTATTTGTCATTCATACCATGAAAGCAAAGAATGCGGGGCAGTTACCCACTCAGATGTCTTATCACTCACATTAAATCAAAGGAAACAACAGACAGAGCTTTTGCTGGTAGGCTCAACGTTTTGGCTCTGACTCTATTCGATAAGGTTCTCTCGTTGTGTTTTCAAAGTTTGACAAAGTTGTCAAAAATAATGCAATTGTTCATAAGAATCACTATTTACTGTGTTATGTTTCTATGACTGCAGGGTTTAGGCTGGATCATCTTAATAAAACCATGGCTGTTTGCCAGAGATTGAAACCTTACCATCTATTCATAGCACTCATGTTCTTCTTGGAGAGCTTCTGTATCAGTGTCAAGTCACCATCACTATCACTTTTGATTCAACAATACTACTTATAATAATATAACTATCACTCTTAACCTATGAATAAATCTGCAAGCCCATCACACGTTTTGCACCACCTCAGCTGTTTGCATATTGCCATGCAAGGAGCAGAGAGTGCCAGGTGAGGGCACCAGAGTCATCACAACACATCTGGATGTTAATGTGACCTGAGCTGACCCGCTTCCTGTGCAGAGCCCGGATTTTACAGGCTGATCTCACATCACTGAGCATGAACACTGTAAACACTGGAATATAGCTACTTATGGAGAATCCCTTACAATTGATTTGACTGACAAAAATACAAAAAATACCATTACTATTACTATTTCATGGACAACAATTTGGTTGCATATTTGTACTTAGACAACTATGCCTGTGCATTGGTGTCACTGCTATGTTTCACAACCAATGCTCAAACTTAACTGTAATGCAGAAAATGCTGTTTTAAACTCCAAGGAGCACCATATGGGAGAATGGCATCATTCTGTCAGATCACTCTCCTATTATAAAATGTTACACCAAACATTTCCCGAACCTCTAGTATCATGATGTCTTCCCATTGCTTTTGTGGTCTTCCACAAAAGCACTGGGTCCTCTTCCACTTGAGGAGTTTTGCTTTTGCTGTAGTTCACTAAAATTAAGCATATGTCACTCATGGCTGCAGCTAATTATCTTCACTACTGACCGATCTGTCAATTAACTGACTTATCTTTACGTTTTTAAAATATCTGAAAATAGTAAACGTCCAAATTGCATGACACCAAAGAAATGTCTTAATAAAAGAGCTTTAAAATAGAGAAAAACTGCAAACCTTTAAATTTAAGGTGTCGAACCTGAAAATGTTCTGTGTTCTTGCTTAATAAATTACTTTATTATTCACCGACGGCAACTCTAACGCTCTTTTATGCGTTTTGAATAGTCTTTGGATGACAGGGAATTCTATGGCTGGGCTTCATTTGGCTTCACAGATGAGTCTTGTCTCTGGAAGGGATCTGTTGATGTTAACTATTATAAAGAAAAAATAGTGCCTTAACCTTCATGGTGAAGTATATGCCAGTTTCATTTCAGATAAGGTTTAACACTGCCTGCTATGGAACACAATACAATTTTTTTTAAAGAAAGCAGAGTAGCTAAGCTTCACTTCTCCACCTGGGACAGTAGATGGCATCAGAGTGTGAGAGATCAGATAGGCTATATACTCCAACACATCCGATCTCAAGATTTTATTGCCACTTGTGACAATTATATTAATTTGGGTTCGAATGCTTCCAGATCTTTAAAGCCACTCTCTTCATGCTGTATTCAGAAAGTGAAATAATTAGAATAAGTGTGTGAAATAACCCCAAACAGAACCATAAAAATAAAACTTGATTAATTGTGTAAAACAATCTGCAGTACACCTACAGTAATGGACAGTGTTTGTAAAAAGTACTCAAGAGTTACACTTTCGTAAAATTGAAAATATTGTGTTAAAATATAACATTTGTTTTAGTGAAAGTCATCCAGCCGAATTGTACTCAAGGAAAACTCAAAAGTATCAGGAAAAGTTAATTGTACAGGTATTTATATGTACGTATGTACTGTATATTTGGAGTTCACTGCTTATTGGATCCAATTTTCAGCATCTAAATTCTGCTGCTTTGGCTCTAGTGACTAAAGTTCTCAAATAAAGTGAGTTGAAGGTATGCTATTTCCTTACAAAATGTAGTGTTGCGGAAGTATACAGTTGCAGAAAAGTGGAATTTCCCAGGCAAAGTACAAGCACCTCAAAATTGTATGCAGTAGATACTATGGTACTCGAATGAATTAATGTAGCTACATTTCATTGCTGCTTGAGAAAGTCCCTAGACTCAAGACAAACACAATATTGAACTCCTGACTACAAAATACTAATACTGCAATAATATTTAAGTGCTGCATGTTTTAATGTGCTGCGAGGCAAAGAACAAGTGTTTCTTTTAGTTGGAATATATGTTCATTTTTTTCCGATGTGATTTCTGAGACAAATGTTTGCAACCAAATTTAGATCAATAGTGTTAATGTGGAAGCAACAACTGTGTAGCTCCCACTGTGGGGAAGTTCATGTTGCATCACACTCGCTAACACTGTTTAGTTCTTACCACACAAAGAGACATTAAAAACTGTTTTGGTGTTCAAATCAACCACATATACAAAGCAGACACTTAACTTTGAACGTATTCATTCAGGTTTTGCTGGTTTTGCTGTGTATTCCTTTTACAGTCTTATCTTTTATGTTTTTATTCCAGCAACATATGTTTTATTGCGTCAAAACAAAATTAAAGTTGAAAAAAGTGGAACATTTCAGAGAAAGCCATAAAAAAAAACAAACACCTGTTTAATGAAACATATTCCAATTATAGCTATATAATGGACATGGACATAAAGTGCATACTCTCAGCTTTCATTTGAGGGTACCCACTAACCCTCTTTTGGGGACCAAAAGTAATTGGACGATTGACTCACAGGCTATTTCATG